>WNYC01000059.1:0-30211 GCA_021396375.1 Sporothrix mexicana | reverse complement strand
GTACAGAGTAATCTGGTATGGAGTCAGAATACGAGGTATTAAAACGTCGTATTACTTCTAGGCAGAAAGAATTAAAATGGCTCGCTCCATCAAACCACCACTCATACTAGCACTCATAGTACGGAGTATCTTCCAACGTATGTCGTACTAACTCTAGGCCTTGTACGGAGAACTCGGTACTCCGTACAGAGTAATCTGGTATGGAGTCAGAATACGAGGTATTAAAACGTCGTATTACTTCTAGGCAGAAAGAATTAAAATAGCTCGCTCCATCAAACCACCACTCATACTAGCACTCATAGTACGGAGTATCTTCCAACGTATGTCGTACTAACTCTAGGCCTTGTACGGAGAACTCGGTACTCCGTACAGAGTAATCTGGTATGGAGTCAGAATACGACGTATTCGTATTACTTCTAGGCAGAAAGAATTAAAATGGCTCACTCCATCAAACCACCACTCCGTAACACACCGCAGACACTTCACAAAAAGACAGCGTCACCTTTCGACACGAAACCGACGACGCAACATAGCCTCCACGAACATTAATGGCATCTACCTCGAACGCTTCAAACCCCTCGTTAATTCAATTGCCGTGCTTGGTCGCCGCGCACGTATAATTCGCATCGCATTTTATTGAACACCCCAATAGACATCAGTGGAAGCCCCTTTTTTGTGTTCAGCTCAACGTTTCTGCCGTTACAAACCACGCCTGGCGATACCCACTGCGACCTTGGTTACCTTTCATCTGTTTCGACGTGCTTCTCAGAGCGCATAAATCGCTCTCGCGCATCCCCAGGTCTCGTCAATGGCGCAACCAAAAGCACAAGGCTTCTCCGGCCCTGGCGGCCGCTCTGTACCCACCGAAAAGTCGTATCCGCTCATGACCCGAAGTGAAATTGAAGCCATGATCGCACACGGCCGAAAGCTGATCATCGTTAACCAACATGTGCTGAAGGTAGACTCGTGGCTGCCATACCACCCGGGCGGGGCAAAGTCCATCATGCACATGGTTGGTCGGGATGCGACGGACGAAGTGAATTGGTTCGTTGCCCCCCTCCCCTAGGTTCACCCGATGGCCAATTGACGTTGGAACGAGCATTATGGTCGACTTGTTCTTCCCACTTGTTGAAGCGGATGGCTGCTAATACACGCTTCTTACATAGTCTTCACTCTGATGAGGCTCGCCAAAATATGGACAAGTACAGGATTGGAAGAATAGAAGGTGTTTGGAAAAACTTCGTCCCTCCCATCCAAGGTGGTACTTTTCGGGACCACGAGAGCGCAGCCTCCCCAGGCCTGGCCCTGACCGCTGTTTCGATGACTCCAGCGTCTAACAGCGAAGCGAGCTCGCGATCTACATCGCCGCCTCCCGTCTTTGACGACAGAGATACTGACACCGCCCCCTTTGCGGAGGGCGGCATGTTCTCCCCGAATGTGGTGCGGCGACGGCCGGGACATCGGTCGCCATCGCCCTGTACCGCAGCCTCATCCTCTGCTTCTCAGAGTGACTACTGTGGTGATGTAGGAGACGACTCGACAATTGGCATGCGCAACACGGCTACTTCTTTCCTCGATGCTAAAACGAGGGAGGAAATCCGCCTTGACCTCGACAAATACCCTTCACTGGACACTGGCACACAGCAAAAGGTCATACGCAAATATCGTGAGCTGCACGACGACATGCGGGCCGCGGGTCTTTTCGACTGCAATTACACCGCGTATGCTTGGGAAGTGTCACGCTACATACTGCTTTTTGCTTTGATGATCGTGTTTTTGCGGATGCGGTGGTACGCGATCAGTGCCGCCTGCTTAGGTGCCTTTTGGCACCAGCTTGCGTTTACGGTACACGACGCTGGCCACATGGGTATCACGCACAGCTTTCACGGCGATACAGTCATTGGTATCATCATCGCTGATTTTCTTGGCGGACTGTCGATCTGCTGGTGGAAAGACAACCACAATGTACACCACATTGTGACCAATTCGCCCGAGCATGACCCTGACATTGAGCACATGCCTTTTTTTGCTGTGTCTCATCGTTTCTTACAGTCCTTGCGGTCGACGTACTATGACAAGGTCATGGAGTATGATGCGGCAGCCCGATTTTTTTTGCCCATTCAGGCATATTCATATTACCTGATTCTTTGCTTTGGGCGCTTCAACCTATACCGCTTGTCTTGGCAATACATTATCCTTGGTCTGGGGCCACGGAAAGGGCCGGCCTGGTGGCACCGGTGGCTTGAAGCTGTCGGTCAATTATTCTTTTGGGTATGGTTCTGGTATGGGATTGTCTACAAGAGTATTGATTCCAACTGGGGTCGATTCGTTTTCGTCATGGTCAGTCATGTCGTGACGATGCCATTGCATTTGCAAATCACTCTATCCCACTTTGCAATGAGCACAGCAGACCTTGGACCGCACGAATCGTTCCCCCAGAGGATGCTACGGACAACGATGGATGTTGACTGTCCCCAGTGGCTGGACTTCTTTCACGGCGGTTTGCAGTTCCAAGCAATCCACCACCTTTACCCACGCATGCCACGACACAACTTGAGGAAGGCTCAGAAAATGGTACAGGATTTCTGTGACGAGGTAGAAATCCCGTATGCCCTATACGGGTTTGTGGATGGCAACAAGGAGGTCATAGGGCGACTGGCGGACGTATCAAAACAGGCTGCCATTTTGACACAGTGTCAGAAAGCAATTGCTACTGGCACAGCCTGAGTTGCTATGAAACAGAAGAGACAGACCCGTGTGGTAGAGTGCACGCAACTTTTTTGCAATCTTGGGTCTCAGGAGCGAGGGGGCTTGTATTGTGTATAGGCAGAGTTGCAAATCTGGTGGAAAGAGGCTGGTTGTTTAAAGATGTGTTTTCGTCGACTACATGCTGGTCCATTGCATAATGAAACACATATCGTCTTTACTTTGGGCTTGGTGATTCTTTTATTCGTAAGATGCTTTATCGTCCTATGTACTCAAACACCTATTATGTTGGATGTCCTGGCGATTGTAAAAAACGGCACACACACTCGACAAAGCAAATGGGGGGCAGCGGCAGAGAACGAGCAATGCATTCCATGGCAAACCGCTGCACTTACTTTCACCGACAGTTTGGCTCGCTTCAGCGGGCTGCATTCTTGGTGACTTTGGTGTTACCTGGCGTAGTATTACCGCCATGACCCCGGGACTGGTCACACATACAATGGTGATGCCAGCTAGTGGTTCCTTTGATGTAGGATACCACACTGTACACGCATTGTTATTACAGAAGGGGGGTTACAATTTCTATCGTCTCTGTATGCTACCAGAATTCTCCAGTGTACGGAGTATTGACAGAGTGCCTGACCGGGCCTGGACAGCAATATGACGGCCGAGATTTCAATCATTTAGAAAAGTTTTTTTGGGTAGTAAAATGCACAGTTGCGACGTAATTTTGATTTATACTTGGTCTTGTGTATACCAATTCCCTAGTCCATTGAACCAATGTTTAAGTGCCAGGACATACTACATGCTGTAACATACTCAGACGGAGTACTGTCTATTAATAGTTTTAGGATTGGGGATTTGTATCCTATCTTAGTTGCATCTTTCCCGTCGCGCTAAAAGGGTTTAGGCCCAGCCTGTAAAAGCCTTCCGAGTCTGTCCCGAAGCACCAAGGGTTTACTCCGTACATTGTAAACAAATTCACGAGCCCTCAAATCAAGGAAGGCGTAACACCAGAATAATAGCTGTGGTATGTTTGGCTAAAATACTGTACTTCTATCACAGGCAGGATTCTGTATCTGCATAACTCTGGCAGAATCGATAAAAATTCTACTCAGCGTCTAGGCCTTG
This sequence comes from Sporothrix mexicana, assembly GCA_021396375.1. Taxonomy (NCBI): domain Eukaryota; kingdom Fungi; phylum Ascomycota; class Sordariomycetes; order Ophiostomatales; family Ophiostomataceae; genus Sporothrix; species Sporothrix mexicana. The sequence goes on along the minus strand of WNYC01000059.1, from coordinate 26,374 downwards.
TACAGCTTCAAGTTCCAGTGTTTCCTCCCTGCTTACGCCTGTTTTGGGTCGGTTTTCTATGTTTAATCTCATATAACAGCAGATTCTTGGGCAACCGTGATGTATAAAAGACTCTTCTGCCAGTATTATCTTATGCTACGCCCAGATGTATGCCAATGGACGGCCGGGCCTCACCGGTGGCCTGGGATAGTGGCCAGCCATTGGGCGAGGGAGGTCAACAGGGATAATTGGTGCTTCTCGGGCCTGGCCGTCACGCTCTGTATTATTAGGTATTATTTAAAACACAGCACATTGCATCGTCAAACAAGGCAGTACGTTGCACTCGGTGAAACGTATTACAGGTCCAACTCACTATGTAACACACCGTTTCTGTATTACAGTACATGCACGGAATAAGTCGTACTTTGGTTCTTGATAATATTTGCGGAGTATGATACAATGGCAATGGCGACTTTTTCGTCGAGTCTGGCAAGACATCAAATGGCAAGACAGAGAAATTGTGGGTCGTAGGTCCATGCTGCGGGTTCCCCTCACACCTTCGGTACCCAGGAACGCATCCGCCCCCAAACCTTGTACGAGTTCGGCTCCCTTCTCTCGGGTCCAAGCTTCTTGGTGGAGTTAAATACTCCGCAACTTGCAGTATCGTATCTTTTGAGGTTTAGGGGAGTCGGCGACAAATTACAATACTTTTGTGTGTTCTTGTTCGGAGTAATCCGTATCTCTCAATGGATTAATACGAGCCACGGATGCGTTCTCAGTACAGTAGCCTGCGACTCCGTTTCTCGGACGATGTCGCCATAAGCTTGCGCGAGTTGGGCCGGCTCCTTCTTGAACTGCACTTCCCCGGTATCTGCTAACTTGCGTGGACCCATGGGTGCTCTCAAATGAAATGGATTACCGGGGCCTGCATGCAGGGAGGTTGGAAGCACGCCGTTTCATTTAGTTTCGTTTCGTTTCTTTTGTTCAAACGCCTTTTGTTTCCCTGCCCAAACTATTTGCTCTGAATACTGTATCTAGAATGGAGATACAACAGTACACATTGCCGCTTGTAAGATATCGTAGGTGTGCGAAAAGAGAGCCCGTCATTTCCCTTGGTGGCGGCATGTTGGTCGGCGGCCCGTACCCACCATTACTTCCCCAATGCTTCTTCCCAATGCTCCTTCCCAATGCTCCTTTGCGCTGCTCCCCACCCACTCCCTTGGTTGATAATAATTCCCGCTTGTTGACGCATATGCTGGGACGTTTCCTGCCAAGAATTGAGCGCCGTACACCGCACACCATATTTTGCATTATATTGAATGTCACCCCGTCTGGGTACTTGTTGAGCAGGCTTGCACGACACGCATGGCCCGGACTATGCCTGGATGCATTTGTGGATGCACTGGTACCCTGTCGAGCCGATGGCGCCCTTGTCCGTCCCTGCCTTGCTGGCATATCCCCATTCTGTCTCTTTGTTCCTTCGTGTTCTGCACCCACCGTACGTCGTAGTACCTTGAGGGATATCGTGGATAGATCGGCCGCGGAATCCAATGATATGGTGCTGGCTGGTGTATATATTAAACGTCTGGTTGGTCCCATTGAGCCTGGCTTCCTCCTGTGCGTCTGCTCATCAACATACTGAACACACTTCCGCCCATGTTTCTCGGTGCCAGGACAGGAGTTGCTTTGCCTGCACTTATCCTATCCACTGCTTTCCGCACATTCAATACTTTCCGCGGCTCTAGCCATCGTTGCTTCGCCTTTTATGTGGTTAGGACAGAGCAAAGAAAACAGTATCTCTTCTCAAGCTTGCAGCAGCAGGTTTGCCTCGACACAAAAAATTCTTTCTCCCTTCTGATCCTTTGCCGTTTTCCCTCCGCCTGCGGCACTATGGGAAGAGGTAAGATGGACGAGGCTGCGGCTGCGAGAATCCGTAAAGCCAGGGGTGACAAGGTATGCCCCTCACATTCCGTGATACTCAAGAGCAAAAGCAAGAAAACAAGGCACCTACTTCTCGAGAACACGATCTAGCTGACAGGAAGTTGGTTTGCAAGGACGAATTTGCACGCCGAGCCCAGGTTGCAGCGCTGGCAAACAAGGACACAGGATCAAGTAAAGGCCCATCCGCCGCTAAATACACTGAACCAACACGCCCGGGGCAGTGCGGCGGCGGGAAGTGAGAGGCGCATCCATCCTGTGACCTTCGGTTTCAGTTGTTTCAGTCTCGCATATCGGGATGTGGCACCTTTTGTCCGGTGCCTGTCACACGGAGCCAAGAGTGATAGCTACAAAGCCAGGCCAGCCTGTGGAGATTTGTTCAGGATAGAATCAGGCACTCGTCCCCCTTTCCTACTGTTTTCACATGACGTGTTGTGATTTGATGATAGTCTCATATCCCACTGTTATATGCATTCCACAAAAAATAAATATGACTGCAGAGTTTGTCCGACAAAAATAGAAAGAAACAGGCGTTGAGCTTCTCTGGACTGTGAATGGGCAGGTTTAGCGGGACTTTGTTTTATCCATGTGGCCGCCTGGCACTGGCCACTAGCGCTCAGGAATACACAATAATACAGGGCTTATGGATGGGCATGTAATAAAAATTACTCACAGGAGGCACCTGGTAACACTGTATTACCTCATACATAATAACTCCGCACAGAGTAATAATAATGTGACTATGTACTCACGTGAAGTGTGGGGGCGTCTTATGTATGCAGTTCATTGTGTACTTTGGGCGACATAGTATCATTGCTCCTATTTCTTGACACTTACCTCAATTTAATTGCCGTTCACAACAACAACGACTTGTCTCTATCCTAGCCGCGACAGCCACCACACGCCGCAAAAATAACCCGAGAAATAGGCCGGCATTACTTGACATCTACTCCTCCTTCCCAGCCCAGTCCACACAGGACGCCTATTTGGTCCGGTCTCCGTGGACGCATTTGCAGCACTCCCTCTGGCAGTCGACAGCCTGTTCGCATCTGTTGATAGTTCCCCTCGGATGCTGTCTTACCATGGACCCAAGTATCCAGCGTGCCCTCAATGAAAAGCTATACGAGAAACGCAAAATTGGCGCGCTCGAGTACGTATACTTCCCGCTGCGCAATCGCTATTGCCGCTGCGTCTCCTTTCAAAAGCTGATACTCGATTCTCCAGGCTCGAGCGTTCCATCCGCGAGCTTGTTGCTGTCAAGGACACCACAAATGTGGAGGCAATCCTAGACCAGCTCTGTAACGAATACGCGTATGCTGTACATCAGCACTCTCGCAACGGCGGCCTTATCGGCCTGGCTGCCGCCGCCATTGCTCTCGGCTCAGTGAGTGCTCTGTTGGCTGCACGCCGCCGCCACTCTGGTATATCTTTGTCTTTCTTCTACCAGTCTACCTCTAACTGCTCTTTCAGGAACTTCCGCGGTATCTAGAGACCATTGTCCCGCCTGTGCTGGCATGCTTTGTCGACCAAGATGCCCGCGTGCGCTATTACGCCTGCGAGGCCATGTACAACATCGCAAAGGTGGCAAAGGGTGAAATTTTGATTTATTTCAATCACATCTTTGACGCGTTGTGCAAGGTGCGTTGTATATTGTCTATCTCTCCCTCCCCTTCTCCCTCTCCTCATCCCTGGCCCCTCGCCTCCTACGTCTTCTCATCTTTTGTCTTTCGTTCTTTTTTTATTTTAGCTTCATACCGCCATCGGCTTGTCTTGTATTCCACACACTAATATAGCTACTTGCCACTTTAGCTGGGAGCCGATTCTGAACTGTCTGTCAAGAACGGCGCCGAGTTGCTGGACCGCCTAGTCAAGGATATTGTTTCTGAGTCGGCCGCTACGTACGTTTCTGTCTTGGCCACACCCGACTTTACCACTGGCGACAAGGATTTTGGTCAAGAGGACATGGACCTCCCTACTGCATTCTCTCTTAAACGATTCATGCCACTTCTGAAAGACCGCATTTATGTTCTCAACCCCTTTACCCGGACATTTCTTGTTGGCTGGATCGTACTGCTGGATTCTATCCCCGACCTTGAACTAGTGGCTTACTTGCCAGAGTTTCTTAGTGGGCTACTGACTTTCTTGAGCGACACAAACCGCGACGTACACATAGCCACGCAAATATGCCTGGACAAGTTTTTGAGCGAAATACGAAGGATAGCCCGCATAAAAAAGGGCATTGCCGACAGCAGGAGGTCTAAAGCGAAAGATGAGACAATGCGCAAGCGCGCCCGGGCTGGTTCACTCAAAGGTGTTGTGGCCTACGATGTGGAGCCGGCACATCGCCACCACGCCTCTGATTCGTCGGCTATCGGGGCGAACACCCATGCCCTCGCTGTTTACACTGGCGGCGTGAGAGGTGAAGATTGGGACGGTGGTACCGGTGCCAACGACAATAGTTTGCACGGTGACGGGGACGATGAAGATGGCGGCGGTGGTGGCAGCGACGACGACGATGACGATGACGGCGACGACGACAGCGGCGACGACGACGGTGACGCTGGCAGTGAAGATGATTGGGTACCGGGCCAAGACGTCCAGATACACTACGCCGCCATCATGGATATTTTGACCGATACCTTGGATTCGCCTCAAGGTACGTGAATGCATATTCCCATTACAGTTATATGTAGACGTTAGCACACTTCGTGATACCGGAAAGTTCGGCGTGTTTGTACTAATCAATGTCCTTTTTTGCAGTAGGCGAGAACGGCCTGTTGGAATCCCTGCGCTGGATCGTTGAATTCTTGGACATTTGTCCAGAGGAGGTTCTGCCGTTCACCCCTAAGATACTCGCCCATCTGCTTCCAGCAATGGCAAGTGGGATAGAGTCCATTCGACAAGCTGCCATCCGCGTAAACAACTCTCTTATCAATTATGTTGTATCTCTACCTGTCGACCAGGAGGCGGGTGCAGCCTCGATCCCTCAGCAAAGAGCACCTGCTGCTACCAATTCGAATCCTGTCCTAGCCGGAGATCACCTGGATACTGGGAGCACCCGGGCCTCTTTATCTAGCTCCAAGGACCAAGATGGACTGAATCCGGTACCGTTCTCGCTCTTACACACGAGAACTGCGTCGGCCGCAACTGTGGTGGCGTCTTCTACTCGAAGACCACCAACACCAGCAGCCAACGCAGCGCAGGTGCTCGGAAACCTTTGTCAACAAGCGGAGCTGGATTACGCTGCCGCTGTTAGCTCACTAACCCTGCTATTTTTGAACGACCATGAAGCAACGCGTGTTGCAGCTCTCACGTGGTTGATTATGCTCCATCGCAAGGCGCCACGAAAGGTCTTGGCCTTCAATGATGGCACTTTCCCAGCTTTACTAAAAACACTCTCTGACCCAGCAGAGGCTGTGGTAACAAAAGATCTGCAACTTTTGTCGCAGATATCTCGCAATAGCGAGGACGATTATTTCACAAACTTCATGGTGAATCTTCTACAGCTATTTTCCACCGACCGAAAATTGCTCGAGACACGTGGAAACCTTATCATTCGCCAGCTTTGCGTCAGCCTCAGCCCGGAACGAATCTACAGGACACTCGCCAACTGCATAGAGAGAGAGGAGGACGTTGAATTTGCGAGCATTATGGTCCAGAACCTTAACAATAACCTACTAACGGCGCCAGAACTGGCTGATCTACGCAAGCGGCTTCGAAATTTGGAGACAAAGGACGGGCAGACATTTTTTGTCGCGCTATTTCGTTCTTGGTGCTACAATGCCGTAGCAACATTTTCATTATGTCTTCTTGCCCAAGCCTACGAGCAAGCCTACAACCTTCTCCAGATATTGTTTGTGCCTATCAACGGCGGCCCTTCCTATGTTCCCTTTCTTACAGATGGCCCTGTTTTAATTCTACGACTGAAAATACTAACATTAAAATGATAGTGCCGAATTGGAAATGACCGTTGATATCCTCATCCAGATTGATAAATTGGTCCAGCTTTTGGAGTCTCCAGTCTTCACGTGTAAGTCTAAACACGCTGACTAAATGGTTGATCGCGATGAAACGAAGACAGGAAGAAAAATTAGGGTTTCTTTTACCAGATGTCTAATGCGCCCCTCTTAAACGTGATTTATAGATCTAAGGCTTCAGTTACTGGAACCCGACAGGTTTCCCCATCTATACAAATGTCTGTATGGATTATTGATGCTACTGCCTCAGTCATCTGCCTTTGCTGCATTGCGAAACAGGCTCAATAGTGTTAGCTCAATAGGCTACTTACACACTGCACCGAGAGCGTACGTTCCTTTTACACCACCTATGAAAACCCCCGCAAAGCACTCTGTAAAGCGGAAACTAACAAATGCCGTGATATTTAGAAACAGCGCCTCCACTACCGGGTCAAACTTTGACCGGCCAAACAGGCTCAAAGGAAGAGAGGATGGTACCATTCGCTGGGGGGAGCTGCTGGAAAAATTCCGCAATGTCCAGGAACGTGCACGTCGGCTGCAGCGATCGGTGGGCAATAATAATGCAGGGCCCATGATGGAGGATAGCCTACCCTTCGGGCTGGGGTCTGATTTCCGCACAAGTAGTCCTGTTGGTGTTCTGGAGCACAAGACGCCTCGAGATGCCGCAACGACGGCTCGGAATTTGAGTGGCCCTCCCATTCCTGCTAAAGACACAGCTACACAGCAGGTTCCCCAGGCGAAAGCGAAATCAAGTTTGGGGAAGCAGCTTGGGAGATTTGGTGGAGCTGTCTCGGGGAGAGTGAAGCGCCACTGAGCGGACTGGCATCTTTGGTTGTGACAAGGATAGCCTTCCTGGCCTGAGCCAGAGGCCGGGCGTTATGCTATGACTGCGACAGAGTAATAACTTAAGCATCCATGGTTGCTATGGATTTATTTGTCCATGTTAACAGACTTCCTGGCAAATATGTGATAAGGCCATGAAGCGCTGGTCCGGGGCAGCCTCGTAAGAGCGCAGGGTCGTCCGATGATGCTGGTAATTATCAAAAAGCTTCCACGCACCTTATTGTTCGCCATGCAAGTATTTATCAACTCGGCCAGCATCAGACTCTACAGCCGCATGCGAGGTGCCAGTCATTTTGAGCGCTTTGGTGTCGCTCTCTCAACCAGGCCCTCGAAGACAATGTCGCGTTTTTGTGTGGCAGCGTGGAGCTCGTCACGAAGGGCGTCAAGTTGCTGTTTGGCGAGTTCCGTATTAGGAGGTAGATCTTCGAAAAATTCGACGTGTTTGTTGAGAGATTCATTGAGTTCCCAAAGCTCCACAAATGTAGCTTCGTCGTCCTTGAGTTCCTGGACTGAGGGTGCTGGAGGCCGGAAAGATACGCTGATTTTCTCTTTGATGTCAAGGAGGCCCGCAGTTTCTGCCCTGATTTTTCGTTGTAGCTCCAAGTTCAGTCTCGCTGTAGATGTCGAAGGACAGTGGCTGTCCTGTTCTTTCTCTTGTATCCGGCTCCGTACATTGCGCGATTGGGCATTCACCTGCACGAGAAGTTTCTGTATTCGGAAAAGAGCTTGGTCAAGTTGAAATAGGTGTTTTTGCAAGTCTGTGACCTTTCGCGCAATGCTTTCAGGCGCCGGAAAGGCAATCCCGACCTCGACAGATGCGGAGGCCAGAGACTTGAATGCCGACTGTCCCACGCGCGAGAGACTGGCCCTGATGGCTGACATGGTACTCTCTGCCACGGCCGTCGAAGATCTGACCGAAGCATCTAAATTATGCTCCATGTTGGGATCAGTGCTGTATAGGCCTTGCAATCCGGCAGCCTCAGCATTCGAGACCAGGCCATGTTCTTCATCAATGCCTTCGTTTATCGTAGCAAGTGCTACAAGAACTTTCAATGTTTCGGCATTGCGCTCGAAAGGGGGAGGCGAGCGACCTGGGAACTTTGAGGAGAGCCAGCTGTCTACGTAGCTCCAGTCTTTTGCCGCAGATGAGGCCAGGCGGGCCACTGATGGAGAGAATATGGCAGCTGAGGGGGGGATGTGTGCCATTGTGGCAGGATGAAAACAAAGTTTGACGATTAACGAGGCAGTCTTCGGTGCAGCCCATCACAGTCGAAAAGAAGCGGAGAGACGCGTCAAGTTGTTTGGTTTGTACTGGCCGCGTTTTCGGAGCCGTATTCGATGCATTAGTGGCAGCTGACAAGAGAGTCGAATTACTTAATTAGATCGAGTTACGACGTGATGGTGAAAATAAATAAACCAGTAGAACGTGCATCTAAGTCGTAGATGCGTGCCATTTGAAGGATGCATGCAACCCCACAACAAATGCGTCGTACATTGCTGATAATAATAATGACCTGGCCACAGTGGCCATAAAAGTTATGCCCCACCCTACAGAGCTGAGGCCCTTGAATCGAACATACATTTGATACTAAGTATTTCATTGGCCAGTTCCTGGCTTAAGGACAACTTGGCCACCTTCATCACAGCAAGGCTACGAATCATCGCTATTTTACGGAGTGCCGACTTTGTAAAGGATGGCTACTCCGTAAACACGCTCCGCTGCATATTCAATGAGATAGCAAAACACAATACTAGTCCACGAATCTGGCCACAAAGACAGCCAAGACCGCAGCCTTCCAAGGCACGTTTTCTTTCCTATTTAAGATATTTCGTCGCCTCGCAATCACCCGACGCCGTCATTTTGACGATATTCATCCCGTTTCGTCGAACACCGCAAATGCGATCAAAGATTCTATTTCTCTAACACCCATCCTGCATCCTGTTCAAGAGTAACTGGCTTGCTACTGGTCCCCTTCCTGTTCCTTTTACAACAACCGGCCAACATCGGCAGCCGAACACGTTTTCACAAATGCTTTTCAAGTTTTCCGCGATAGCCCTCGCGGCGCGTGTCGTGCAGGCTTTGTCCGCAGACGATATCCCGGTCGACACACCTGTATCGTCGCTTCTTGCCTCTGCACAGGGCCATCTGTCTCGAGGCGAGACGGGCGATGCGCTTGTCTACTACGATGCCGCTATTCTTCGCGACCCGACCGACTACCTGACGTATTTCAAGCGAGCAACTACCTACCTCAGCCTCGGCCGTGCAGCGCAAGCCACCGACGACTTCAATACAGTACTGTTATTGCGGCCCGGGTTTGAAGCTGCTCATGTGCAGCTGGGGAAAATAAAGCAGCGGGTAGCTGATTGGGCTGGCGCCCGTGAGCAATTGAGGCAGGCAAAAGGAGCCTCAGATACCATCGAGCTTTTGGCCGCGGTGGACGAGGCAGAAAATGCTGCAAAGGCTGCTGAGGCGGCTGAATCAAACAGCGATTGGGAAGAATGTATCAACCAAGCCAGTGTAGCGATTTTGGTGGCGACTAGAGCGGCATCGTTGCGAAATATACGTGCTCGCTGCCGCTTTGCCCGAGGCGAGTTAGAGGAAGGTGTTGGTGACTTGCAGCATGTGCTTCATTTGAAGCCAGGCGACGTGTCACCTTTTCTTGTTATCTCGGCCATCAACTTTTATGCCCTTGGCGATATGGAGAAGGGCATGTCGCATGTGCGCAAGTGTTTACAATCAGACCCCGACTCCAAACCTTGCCGATTTCTTCTACGGCAGGAGAAGGCGGTGGACAAGGCATTGTCCAGAGTTGAAAGGGCTTTCTCAAAGGACCAGCCTTCGACAGGGACGCTGCAGCTAATACAAACCGGCGAAAGCCCGGGGCTTCTGCGGGAGGTCAAGGGCCAGGTAGATATACTGCGTGAGCAAGGCATTCTCCCTGACTCAGCACCAAGCCGTCTTGTCTCCAGATTAACAAGTATGGCCTGCGAGGGTTACTATAAAGTAAGTAATGTCCAGTACCCCGTAACAGAGCCTTTGTACGGACATGACAAGGATGGAGGCTAACATGTCGGGTAGATGAAAAGCAAGAAAGCCACTTCTTGGTGCGAAGACGCGCTCCGGCTCGACGGGAATTCCCTTTACGGTCTTTTACACATGCATAAGGTGCAGCTGGATGCTGACCAATTTGAGGCGGCTATTGAGACTCTCAAAAAGGCAAAAGATGCCCACGGTGACCAATCTGATCAGATAAATGCACTGATCAACGAGGCCGATGTTCTTCTGAGGCGGAGCAAGGTCAAGGACTACTACAAAGTCATAGGGGTCCCACGCGATGCCGATGAAAGGCAAATCAAGTCGGCATACCGCAAATTATCGAAGCTCCATCACCCCGACAAGGCAGCTAAGCAAGGGTTGACGAAAGAGGCGGCGGAGAAAAAAATGGCAGAGATCAACGAAGCATACGAGGTGTTAAGTGACCCTGAGCTTCGGGCGAGGTTTGATCGAGGCGACGACCCGAATGCAAAAGGACAGCAAAACCCGTTCCAGGGCAGCCCCTTTGGTGGCCAGCAATTCATGTTCCAACAAGGCGGTGGCCAGCAGTTCAAGTTCCAATTTGGGTCCGGTGGCGGCGGCGGAGGCTTCCCCTTTGGAAGATGAGGTTATTAGATGGCGAAGTGATCTGTGTCTCGGTGTTTGTTTATTGTTCCTTAAAATTGCATCGTGTGATATTCCCCGGGGCGTTTTCCAGCTATTTTGAGTTCGTTGTCGTTTTCACGTGCATATGCTCGGCGGAGGGGTTAGGTTCCAACAATACATTGAATTTGGGTACAATATTTTACGTCGATATGATGGAGGAACAATGATAGAAACAAAAATATACGAACAAAAAAAGAATGAAAAAAAAATAAAAGGAATAAGAAAAAGAGGAAAAAGAGGAAAAAGAAGAAAAAGAAGAAAAAGAAGAAAAGAAGAAAAGAAGAAGAAGAAGCGGAAGAAAAGGCGCCATTACGTTCGCTGCGGCATGCAACAAAAACCAGCTGAATGCTCATAGAAATACAAGTGACAATCTCATCTAAGCTATCTCAAAGCCTCAGAATGACCAATGTCCGGAAGGACGACATACCAAACATAAATAAGCACTCTAGTAAAAACTGTGAAAATGCTACCAGATCCGACAATGTCTATATACATGGGGGTTTTGGTTAATTCTTTTTTATAAATTTGGGCCGGGATCAATGCAAATCTTCATCTTAATATATTTGGCGATGAATAACCATGTCAGGAGACCGGTAAGCGCAGGCCTATAGCGCAGGCATATGCACATAGAAATGGCCAACTCCCCAAGATGAATTACAACTTCTTCCTTCTCGTAAACATTAAATCGAACGGCGAAGGCATATCTGAAATGCGGCCAAGAACCACTCGTGCCGAAATTATCTTGGCTAGTCGGCGAGAAGGATATCGAGGATGTCGAACACGAAAGTGTCTTGGCACATGGACACCATACGAGCGTTACAGCCTGGAATCATTTCTGCGTATAAAATACGCCCTGGGAAATCGGTCAGTAAAACAAATTCAAGACGAGACTCCGCAGATGTGCCAGCATGGCTGTAATTGGCGCGAGCGTGTATTTGCGGTAAGCAAAGGATATAGTGGACGGGCGGAAATATGACATACTTTGATGCCTCATACGCGGACCAGCAGATGGCCGTACTCGGCATAGTGGTCACAACTCTGGGACGGATACCCTTGAAAAACCCACGAAATCCTTCTCGAGCGTAGAGAAGGCGGCAGCCAGCCATGAAACTGTTTACACTCCGCAGTTCTGCGTCTGCTGCACTGCCGCGGGTTTGCAGCATCGTCTTGATGACATCCATTGGTGTAGTGAGGCCAGCTGCAACGCCACCAGCAATGGCGCCCGCGAAGCAGTGTGTTACCGGGTCGTACTTTTTTGTCGGATTCATGACGGTAGAAATCGACTCGTAGGCAAGAAATTGAAGGGCGGTGAACGGGACAGTCATAGATAGGGTCGTGGGGTAGGAGACATAAAAGGCGGCAATACCTTCGTTCCGGTAGACGTACTTTGCGCAGTCTAGCATAGAGCGATACATCTTGCCCGAGCCTTCTATTTGCATGCGCTGCTTGATGACTGTAATGCCGTACACGTCAGAACTAAGTCACACGATGCTGGACAAACCGCGATCTTGGAGGGATCCCGGATGCAAACCATAGGAGGCGGTGGAAATTAGCTTACCATCGAACGGGTTCATCAGAGCATCGCTGGCAATGGTGGCGCATGCTCCGCTTGTAGCTGGCGAAGTAAACTCAGTCAATCTTGAGGCCAGAATGAAAGGAGGAAAGAAGGAAGTAGCGAGGAGGGCGTGAACATACCGGCAGCTAAAGGGTGGTGTGTGCCGACTTTGTTACCGCCCATTACGTGCTTGACGGCCTCATATGTTGCGAAATAAACAGCATGGGCGGGGCCAGCTCCGACGACAACACTGGACATGCCTCGCCATAAGCTTGAAATACCTTCACCAACAGCCATGCGGTACGTGCCCTGTATCAGGCTGGTGTATGCAGGCCCGCTACCAGGACTGAGAATTTGCATGCGTGTCTGCAGATAGGGGTAAGGAGAGAAGGAGGAGAAAGGGGAGAGCAGTTAGCCAGGTGGATAATTTGTATGACGGACTGAAAAAACAAGAAAATAAATAACAAGAAAAGGAAGAGCTCTTTGTGAGAAAATAGGGCGTAAATAGGGAAAACCGACAGCATGGATCCCAGCCTGCCGAAAAATTTAGATATAAAGGACTCACCTTGATAGCATCGATTGGATACATGACAGTGTGTTCCTATTGGCACTGGTTAGCACGGAGAAGAGTGCAAACGGGCGGGCATTCTCAGATGCTACAACTTACGGCAATGCCGGCAAATGCACCTGCAGCCATGTTCTGCACGAGGGAGAAGTTTGGAGGAAGCGATTCATAGCTGCAGCGATTGAAAACGGCAAGTTAGCAGGCAAAGGGAGAAGAAAGGCAAGACACATGGAGAGATTGGACAAGGTGCTGACAGCAGTGCTTGGAGAGACGCACTCATAGTCATCGACTTCCTCGATAGGCTCGGCACTTGGCTGGGCCATCTGGGCCACAGCAGCAGATGCGCCGCCCAGGGTCTTGTCTTGAAGAGCCAGTGTGGCGATCGATGGGAGGGGAGTGAGGAGGACGGCAGCGGAGAGGGCAGAAAAAGCAGACTGTCTTTTCTGCAACGGTGTTCTTGTGTGAGTTTCCGGCCGCGCCAATTAGTGTCGTCGGTGTCGCCGGCTTTCCAAAAGACGTGATGTCTACACGGTTGTTTGCGATGTCGCGTCAATGAGGCAATGAGGCGTCTATGAGGGCAACTGTGGTTTGAATGTTTCACGTCTAGCCTTCGCAGTGCGTCTCCAACGGCTAACGTTGTTGTTTCTCCGCTGTGCTTGTGCCTTGATAAATGTGTCGTTCCAGCTGGCGGAGAAAGCCTCCTGTCATAAAATGCGGAGCTGTGAATGGGCGGCCTGGGTAGGGAGGGTGCGCGAGTCGAGCAGACTCCGGAGGGGCGGATATCGGATCTGCTTGAGGCTCGGCGGGGGCTGCCTTATTTATGGAGGCGGGCGACGGGCGACGTATGCAGTTCGAAATGGTAGTTGACTGGGATGGTGTCAAAGGTGGACGAGGCAATGGCACCAAGAAGCCAGGCTGGTGATGACCGGGCACTGCTGCTGGGTATTTGGATAGAGCCTTTGAAAGACACGGAGTTCGCAAGAACGAGACGACAAAGAGAGGACGAGTGGTGGGGAATGGTTGGCCGAAAAGTTGGAAAGACAGCAAAGCCCTTCTTTCGTTGAAACGGATGAGATAGACAGTTAAAGGAATCCAGAGCAAAGAAGAGGAGAAAAAAAGGAACGACGGTGCACAAAATGTCGATTGTCAGAACATAAAATATGAAAGGGCCGAGGGGAAAGAGTCTGTCGGCTTTCCCTAATTGCCCTTTTTTTTTTTTTTTTTTTTTTCTTTTTACCTCTTTTTTTCGGCCTTCTAGCTTTTTTTAACGCACCTAGCCAATGCGCTCGTCTAGGCTGCATTTCCCCTCCGCTTCACTGTCCCTGCTTGTCGCCGTTTTGGGGGGTTACGGGTTTGGGAATCGTTGGTCCCGCGGTGGTGGATTGTGGTGGCTGGGAATTTTCTGTCATTCTTCTAGCTGCGTTGTCGGCACATTGGGAGAAGACCAGGCCTGGGCGAAATAGAAGCTAGGGCGAAAAATCGAGGAAACTGCTTGCCGGGGTTACTCACCAGCGGAGTCCTGTGTATGTATGTCGTATGCGAAGAAAAATGGAGCCGGTTTGGGGGAGCAAAATACTGTAGCCTCTGCTCAGCCCAAACACAACACGAAATTCCATCCTTCGACCTTCGTACAGAGTGTCCTCGCAGCGTATGGAAGTCATAGTTTGTCAAGCATCGGACGCTTGGGGAGAGCGAAACTGCTCAGGCAGTCCAGAATGAGATTCTGATCGATATTGTTTCTTGTTTCCTCACTCCTCTCACTTGTTTATTTGGCCACTCTTCTTGTTCAGTCCATTTTGTTCTGTAATGTTTCCCTGCCGGTTGCTCACAGCTACGTTGAGCTATTCCAGGGAGGTCCCGAGTGTGGGATTGATTCCCACAGGGCACCAGGCTCTTGTTTGCCTCCCCACGTCTCCTCTCTGTACGGACGGAGAATTCATATAACAGAATATGTCCAACTTCGTATCTTGCCTCGTTACCCTTTTCTGCCGAGCCTGCCTTTTTTGCTGATGCATCCTGACGACATAAGCATTGGCTTTCCTCTCCTTCTTACAAGTTCTGGTACAAAAATATATTTTGCAATTCGAGTGTGCCCTGGCCCCGTGACTCTTCAAAAGTGCCACGACAGCTGTTGATCGCACTTGCCTATCAGTATGTATCGAAGACGCCTGCGACTTCTGCTAGCCTTGAAGCCCACGGAGAAATAGTCCATGATATACTGTGTATGGGGGCAACCAAATGCATGCTGTCCCTGATATCATTTACGCAGTATTACTGCCTTGCGGGTCGTCTAAGGCACTCTCTGAGGATCGTGCTGTGGATTGTTCTGGTGATCCAACATGCTTCTCTGTAGTCCAGTGTACTCATGATCCTGTAGCTTGCACTCCGGCAGCCCAATTCTTTGCCCTTTTGTGTCTCTCGTGCTGACTGTCAAACCACGCTGACCCACTGTCGCCCAACTGTCTAACTGTTCAGCACCTCTCTGCTGTTTTCCCCTTCCCTTCCTTACCTTTCTCTTCTTCATCTCTTCTCCCGCCCCGCCCGAGTTCTTTCCCCTTTCCCCCTTTCTCTCTCTCTCTCTCTCTTTTTTTTTTTTTTTTTTTTTTTTTTGGCCGAGTAAGTACGCTGTAAATACCTAGTCACCATTACTGGCTGTCTTCCGGAACGTTGCTGCAAGTTGGCGGCCGGTTGTCGGTCGCCGCATTTCCCGCGCTTATGCGCGAAACCTCCGTTCGTATGTCCGATAGGTTGGTTGGGCTGGGCCACACTTGCGCATTCGTGTCACCGCCGTGTTTGGTACACTCGGGGCGACCGAAACGAACACTATCACATTGTCCCGGGGGCTAAGCTTCAACGAAGTAGCAATTCTCAAAATAAGAAAAGTTCAGTTGTCCCATCTTGTTGGATTCAGTTTTAGTCGACCCAACGATATTACTAACCAGTAGCCACCGAGAAAGGTGGTTAAGAAGATGGATTGATTTCGATGAAGACCATATACTTACACAGTAAAACGACCCACCACAGGAGTTGATAGCTAAATTTGGGGTGGAGTTTTTATCTTCCGGTTGGGCTCCACAAAGTCTGGAAAGTCTATCAAGTATTAGTAGTTCTCTGCCTCCAGAACATGCACACATATCTTTGCCTGAGATGACAAGTTCGTAAAGTCCAAACAAATTAATGAAGCCATCTGGAATCTATTTACAACGAATCAAGCGGAATTTAAAACGGAACAAAATGAAAACATACAGCAAGCACATCCACAAGTCCGACTATACCAGCCAGGCCGCCCAATATCGGTTGCTGCTACCAAGGTCCTAGTTGCTGATGCAGCTGGAGGCTGTAGCCCCTGTGCTATGCTTGACCGCTCTGGACGTCCCGCTCCACCGTCACCAACATCCAAAATACAGCTTGCTATGCCAACAGAGCGAGGCGCGCCTGTCAATGCCACAAGGCCCTTGCTCACCAACGGGCGCCATTAAAAGTGGATGGCCCGGTTGTAGGTGGCCATGGCCGCCTCTTTGAGTGCCTCGGCGAGAGTGGGATGCGCGTGGGTCGTCCGCGCAATGTCCTCGCTCGAAGCGCCATACTCCAGGGCCAACGTGCCCTCCGCGATCATCTCACCGGCGCCAGGGCCAACAATGTGGACACCCAACAGCCGATCGGTCTCTGCATCCGCAATCACCTTCACAATACCCTCAGAATCGGCATTGGTCTTGGCGCGTGAGTTGGCAGAAAACGGGAATGTGCCAACCTTGTATGCGACGTTCTGCGCTTTCAGGTCTTGTTCTGTCTGGCCGACCCATGCGACCTCGGGATGCGTGTACATCACCGCGGGGATGCAGCCGTAGTTGACATGGCCGTAGCCCTTCTTCAAGTACTCTACCACAGCGAGGCCCTCGTCCTCAGCCTTGTGTGCAAGCATCGGGCCGAAGGTCACATCACCGACACAACGGATGTGGGAATGCTTCGTGCGGTACTCGGAGTCGATGACAACACGTCCGCGTTCATCGACATCAAGACCGATGTTTTCCAGTCCCAAGCCTTCAGTGTAGGGCCGGCGTCCAATAGCGACCAGGACAACCTCTCCTTCAAGCTGATGAAACAGGGTAAAAAAACCGTTTTAGCAATGTGCTTGTAGACAACTGGAATACGGGGCTGGCATATATAGGGGGAAAGGTGAAGAGGGGGTGGGTGTCAGACAGTCGGGGGTGGTATTAAGAATACGTACCGTTTCGGGCTTGCCACCTTTGGCGGCGTCAACTTCCAGCTTCACCTTGTCGCCGCTGGTATCACCGCTGACTACCTTCGTATTGAGCTTGAAGTCAATACCCTGCTTCTTCAGTATCTTTTGAGCAGTCTTGGAAATTTCCGTATCCATGCCGGGCCCGCCGATCTGACCAAGGAACTCGACGACCGTCACCTTGGCACCTAGGCGTGACCAGACTGAGGCCATTTCCAAGCCGATGATGCCGCCGCCAATCACGACCATTGATTCGGGGACATTCTCCAGCGACAGGGCACCGGTGCTGGTGACAACGCGCTTCTCATCAATCTCCAGGCCAGGGAAAGGCGTGGCCTCGCTGCCCGTGGCAATAATGATGTTCTTGCCCTTCAACTTGGTCTCACCGCCGTCGTTAAGGCTAACTTTGACAGTGTGCTCATCAACGAAAGAGCCACTGCCTTTGACATATTCGACACCATTCTTTTTGAAGAGGAATTCGATGCCCTTAGTAAGGCCCGACACGGACTGTTCCTTGGCTTTCATCAGCTGGGGCAGGTTCAGCTTGACATCGCTGACCTCGATACCGCGGTTCTTGCTGTCGTGAAGGATCTGGTGGTAAAGGTGGGAGTTGTTGAGCAGTGATTTTGACGGGATGCAGCCGACGTTCAGGCAAGTGCCGCCTAGGGACCCGCGCTTCTCGATACATGCCACCTTGAAGCCTTCTTGCCCGGCCTTGATAGCGGCAACGTAGCCGGCAACACCGCCACCGATGATAACGAGATCTTTCTCTTCCACGGCCTCGGAAGCAAAACCGCGGCCCCACCGGAAAGCATTCGACGTCGAGGCAACAATGGTGGGAAACCTAATAATGGACATGACGGGCCAACCGTCAGTAGGGGGCTCTGCGGTAAGGAAGCAGAAACGCGAGGGATGGTATTTTTGGTGCTTACGGTGATTGTTTTCGGAAGGCTGACCGAACGGCAGTCCGCGATATTAAACGAGAAGACATCATCTTCAATCAGGGGGAGGTGGAATGAATGGTTGGGGAGCGAGACGAGTCGAGGTATAATAGCAAAGATAATTGAGTTATTTGTCACGAAAAGGACAAAGCGCGAAGATGGAAAAAACAAGAGAGAGGGGAAAAGGTCAAGGCAAGTTATACAGGCGCGATTCCGTGTGCAATTGGCACGGATTTGTATTGATGAGTGCAAGAACGAATTGTTGGTGATGATGACGATTTGCGGGAGCTTTCGGATAACGGGTAGTAGTAGAGAGCTACTTTTTTTTTGCCTCTTGTTTTGGACGCCAGGTCTGGTTTTTCTTGGGTCTTCTCTGGGCAGGTTCGCCTTTTGTTGACCCGGTGTTGCTATTGGGGCGCGTTCTTAGCACCAATTTGTTTGTTTTCCCCCATAGTTGGTGCCTGGTGCCTGAAATGTCAGGCGTGAAGCGCAACAAGAACCGAGTTTAGGCTGACTGACCCCTGACAATTGAGTGTTAAAGCGATGCTAGCCGGTCTCTCTTTTCCCCAAGTATTTTGCCTCAAAAAGCGACCATTTCCGACATACACAGCATATTCATAAAATTGGTACATTTTCTGGACATAGCATATGTTACCTACTATGGTAACTTGTTCTTGAGTCGGAAATCAGAAATAATTCACATATTGTATGATCGTGTGGGAAGTAGAAACAAAAATCAAGTCACGTTGTATATAGAACATAATTTTACCCTTCATTTAAATTTACATACGGATATATCTCAAATGTACTCCCCTTCAACGATGTTTCCTGCGGAGCTATCGATTACTATCTAAAGATAGCGAGATGCTGGTTTGCAGCACTACCTGCTCGCGGGGTCCTGTAGCGCCCTTCGTGCCCTGTCACAAGCCCTTGCGACATGGCCTGCTTGATGCTTTTCCACGAGTTTCGATCGCCTGACTACCTTGTCGACAAAATACTGCAGCCCGCTGCGCAGGTCGTCCTGCTCAACGATGGCTTGGAACCGCTTACGGACGAGCACTCCGCTACCACCTCCGGCCTTGCTACTCATGCCAGCCTTGCTCGCCGTATGAGCTTCATCGAAGAAAGAGAGGAGCAACACTTCAACAAAAAGCCGGGTCTTCGCTTGCAGCCGGACCAAAGTTAGACATTTCAAAATGTCTAGGGCAAGGCTCCCACACGCAACCAGGTAACCGCACAACTTTGCCGTATTGACAACTCGCCGCATGCTTGTGGCGTCATCCCCATCGTCGATATCATCATCCTCGGGAGCTTCACCGAACATGGGTTCGCCCAGGTTCCGAAACAACTTCCAAATGTTTGCCTGGAACACCCGAGCCATCCTTCTATCCGCGCTGCACACTTGTCGCGCTACAAGTGCGTAGTAGCGATTGTAGTGCTGTTCTGAGCCGGCGCAACGGATGAGAACGTTGGCAACTTCTCTCTTCTCAAATTTGTTCAGACCAAGTCTAAGAAGCCGTGCGTGCGCATCTTTGCTATCGGCTGCTGAAAGAAGGGTGACGAAGATGGACCGTCGTGCATCGGTATTCATGCCTTGCTCTCTCGCCAGCAAGTCTAGCTCTTCCAGATCCGCAATGTCTTCGCCCCAGGAGCCTAGGACATCGTCTTCGTCGGCTTTAGGCATGGCCGCCTGGCGGGTGCGCTTCGATCCCCCCCGCCCGTTGTTTGTGCTTTGAGCCTCGGTTTCGTAGCCCGCGGTCCCCTGTCCCTCCGAGTGCTCATCACGGCCAGCCCAGCTTGCTCCAACTAGCCACCACTTTCCGCGCCTGTCCGCATGCTCAATATCGGCTAAGCTTACATGGAGCGGCCCGGCCGCCTCTAGTTTTCTTGATGTTGGCAAGGTTCCCAACACTTTTCGTATCCGTTCAGCATGGCCGAAACCGCTGCTTTCAGCATCACGCTGCTTTTTCTTGTCGGTCTTCTTGATGTCGCTGATCCGGTCGATCATATGTCTTGTCCGAACAGAAAGGTTCTTCTCACCCCCAACACGCAAAACTGCGGGTTGTATGAGAGCAACAATGTCTTTGAGTGCTCTTGGGTCGTCTTGGTGGAGTCGATGGCCACTTATTTCAAACACCCTCAACAGAAGCTCCGCACTTGTTTCAGTGAGATTTCCAAGCAGCATTCGAATGTAATCGTAGATGAGGCTTGGCCCGATCATACGAAAATTGTAGAGCTCTGCTATGAGAGAAAACAGATTGACGGCCATCTTGGACGACGGCGCACATGAGCGGTGTTGATCCCCTGGAATGTCGCTTATGCTAGTAATAACCAATGCATCGTAGTGTTCTTTGAAACGGACCGCGTTTTGCTGGATGAAGTTTGCTCCAAAGTCTGGCCCTTTTACCATGTACACAGCTGCGGCAAAACCTGCAATCAAAACTGTGACATTATTGGACAATGCTCCTCCAACCTGGACTTGCTCGAGAAGCTTCTCGGTTACAGCGTCTGTAACAAATTGTCGCGGATTGTCGAGGTAAAGCTTTTCAACGTCTCCAAGTATTGTTAAAAGATTCGCATCTGATAGCCTTGCAATTAGATGGTGAGCCTGGCGTCGCACGCGCTTGATGGTTTCGGACCCAGAATCTGTGGCTTGCTGAGCTTTTCGAAGAGCAGGCGGGACGTATTTCTGCGGCGAAAAAGACGTTGAGATGGGTGCGATGTAAGGGTTCTCTCGCGTGCGATTTGATGACTGTTGGCTTGGGCCTTCATTTCCGCCTGATACGTCGTCGTTTTGAGTTTCTGGCTCGTCGCTCAAGATGCTGAGAATATCGTTGTAGTCCACGCTGTCGTCGTCGGCGCCCCCGTCCTCGCTGTCCTCGCCACCAGCGATCTCCGACGCGAGGCCATTATGGAGACCCAAAGCCTTCTGTCGCTTCGTATGAAGCCAGTCTTCTGCCTCGCTTTTCCGTTTCTTCACCAACTCTGCTTCTGCGTCTTGTGCCCCAGAATTGCCAAGACTTTGTATTAGATCCCCTAAGCCATCGTCTTTGAAAGTCTGCGGTAAGCTCTTCCGTCCCTTCAGGCCAAGCTTGCGTTCAAGCTCGGCAATCTCCGCATCATCCTTCTCTAATTGTTCGCGGACACGCCGAGAGATTCTTCCTGGCACTGCGGTGGCCAAGTTAGAATCGCCATCACCGCCATCGCTCTCTCCTTCAGATGTATCATGCTGGGCGGCTTCGTTTTCGGACAAATCGTCAAAATCATCCTCATAAACCGTATCATCCTCAAGCCCTGCGTCAACAAGGCGTAATTGACTAGGCCGATTCTTTATTTTGTCCGCCTCGGAGAAGCTTCTAGTTTGTTGTTTCTGATGAAATCTGGGATGTCGAGGCGAGCACTCTGACCGAGGCTTGCCTTGCTCGCGCTTATTTGGAATTGATACCTCGCCATGATTCCATTGCTTTGGGGATGTAGCCTTTTGTCGACCTCGCCGTGGCGAGTCTTGCGCGTGCACACCCAGATGTTTGAGGAGGCCGGCCGATAAGGATGGGCCAGCCCTTCGGGACGGTGCCATGGAGTGTGGACTTTCTTGTGACCTAGAATTGTAGGCTGCTAGAAAAGTAGGTGTTATGGGTAGGCCGTGTGTGGGCATTCGCGGGGGGTCATATGTGTAGAGGGCGTAAAGTGTCGTGGTTGTCTTTGGCTTTTATTCCTTTCGATTTTTAACATGAATGTTTTTCCCCCCTTGTCTCTTTATCTCCGTTTCCATTGTGGCTATGGGTGGTTTTAGCGCCAAAGGCCTAAAAAAAATCACAGCCTTGGGTAATTACAGCCTCGTTAAGCAGATGACTAATCATTATACTTTTCAGCACTCTTGTACGGAGTACTTTTGGTGCTAATTTTCAGAACTTGTGCGGGGCATCAAATACTTGCCAAAATTGCTGTAACCGACGTACCATAAATAATGATTTAGAGACAGAACATCCTCACAACAGCGTTCGATAACGCTCGCTCTGTAGCCACCATGGGCCATCTAAACAATGATGAGGTATACTTCCACATACTTTCGCTACTATAAATGATCTGCCAACGCGGTTGCTAATATTGGCCTGCAGTTTTTTTCGCGGCTTGCCGAGCTTTTCCACGCACAGAAGGGCCGAGACCACGGTGCGGTATATCTGAGCCAGCGACGATGTGAGTCAAGATTCCAGCTTTGAGTTACACGCCGAGATAGGCACTGTGAATTGTGATAAACTAACGTATATAGTTTCTTATGGCGAGAAGAGCATCCCGCGAGTCGAACCTAACGACAGCTCAGTGGCGGTGGCCTCTGAGCCACGATCACTCATTATTCGTGCGAGCAATGGCAAATCCAAGAAGCACCGGAAGGACAAGATCCGATTGACGACAGAAGTTACACCGGATGCGCTGGGCGCTTTCTATGCTCGTTACGCAGAAACATGTAAAGCCGGCATGTCGCTTTTAAAACCACGCGACAAGAGCAAGAAGAAGGCCAAGGCAAAGAAGAAGAAGGCGGCAACAACAACAGCAGCGGGCCCATGATTGTGGTCCAATGTGTACACTTTTACACATTTTACATTAGCATATAAGCTGTCTATGAGAGTTACCCCCCTTTGGCTAGTGGACGCCTTCGAAAGGCTTCGAGTCAAATGGGGATGGGAGAAGCTTGCGAAGCCGGGGATGTCGCATTTGCGTATGGAAACATAACAACGCGATCGTTTCAAGGGTTGTATTTAATACGACGTCGTAATACGGCAGTGCTTTCCGATGGTAAAGAGTGTTGATTGATAATAACGGGGTTTTCCCCAGTTACAACATTAGTAACCGCGGATAAGAGAATGCTTTAATGAAATATAATTTTTTGCACATTAGAATAACAACCCAGCAATGTGGGCTGTGCGCCGTTTGTGTTCAACACTCCGTCTGTTGAACACGATTTTTCTTCCGGGAAGATGACAGGGCTGTCCAACATGTTCGTCGGACATACCTATATAACACGGAGTGTCTCTCTGGAGAAGTAAGAAACGAGATAGTGCAACACACAGTGACCTTGCCGTTAACAATGCAAAGCAAATGGTGCCTCAAAATGCCATCCCGAAGACTTGCTAGATAAAAATTGACTTTCGCTGATGTTCTTTTTCTTCTCGCCTTTTATTCTTAAATGATAAATTACAGATGAACACTCTCACTATGAACTACCTTTCATTAAAGACGCCATAAGGACAAGCGATCGAGACATCGATACACTTTTCATTAGCCAGATAACAGAAAACAGAATTTAATAAATCAACTTTTGATAACCGCCCCGGCCCCTCACCAACCAGGAAATCATCGAGGATGTGAAGGTGCCGAGCACCTGATATCTATACCTGTGTGACTCCATCGGCATATTATGGCTGGTATTGCAAAATAACGCCATAAATAACAAGTAAAAGTAAACCACTGGTTGGTTTGGTGAAGAGATTGGGCAAGGGACGAGCAAATACAGAACGAAGAGGTGACGTGAAAGAAACCGAAAAGAAACAGAAAAGCAGAAAGCTGCACCAGGACGACCAAAGGTAGAGTTGAAGCTTGCGGATGGTACTGCAGAGTGTCGTACATATGATTGTAGGAGACCCAATAATCGCACAATATATGTGCAGAGAACCACGAACATTGATCAAGACTGTGAGAACGGAAGCCTCACATAATTTGATCTTGGGTCAGCCCACCATGTGGGTCTGTATCCATATTATCGTTGTTCGGAATTCCCGGCGTCAGATATTTGACAAATCCCAGACCGAGAGGGCGACCACCGTATTGATATCCCTGAAACTTGGCGATGGCGGTCTCAGCGGTCTCAGCGGTATCGAACCGGACAACACCGGAGCCACGGGAGCGACCACTCGGCTCGTACTGGATCTCTGCCTGTTCGACCTTGCCAATCGTGGTGAATAACTCAACCAAGTCTTCATTGCTTGTCGACCAAGGAAGCTGGAACGTGACAGGTGTATGTCAGTGATGTTTAGAAAACGAGGGACTGGAAGTGAGTGCGGTAAAACACAACAGATGCATTTGCTTACGTTTCGAACAAAGATGATCTCGCCACGCTCGGTGCCAGAAGTGGCGTAGTCGGTGAAAGGGTTGGGTGCTGGAGCAGGACCACTTCCGGGGCCATTATTACCGGAGTTGCCAGCGCCGGAATCAAAGCCGCCGCCGCCGGCGCCACCATAACCGCCACGGCCGCCAAATGAGCCAAAGCCGCCACGGCCACCAAAGCCGCCACGACCCCCAAATCCACCACCGAAACTACCGCGACCAAAGCCTCCGCGGCCCGGGAAGCCACCAGTGTTGGCGAAGCGATCCTCGCGCACTTCCAAAATACGGCCCTGCCAATCGAATCCGTTGAATTGCTGGATGGCATTACGGGCATCATCGGGGCTTTCAAATACAACAATGCCGGATCCCTTGGATCTGCCATCGGGGCCAATGTTGATGTCCGCTCGGGCGACGCCCGCAATCCGCGCTGCAGTAACGAAAGTAAATATTAAATTGCTGTCGAGGATGCGTTTTCGGAAAGCGGGCTACTTACCGGCCTGGCGAAACAGATCTTTCAAATCTTGCCATCCGACCGTGAATGGCAGCTGTTATATGTTGCGATTAGCATTAATACACGATGAATTAATGATATGACTCGTGAACTTCTCTGTGGAACTTGTCTTGGGGCATTGACGAACATTGGCAACGTAGATCTGTCTACCAGCACCGCCACCACTATTGAAATTCATGTGGCTGCCACCATATCCTGTGTGTCCGATAGGCCCGCCATAACCGCCTCTGGGCCCGGAAGATTGGTTGAAGCGTGGCTCGGCCTCGCGATCCTACACCTGTTAGCAGCTGTGTCATCGTAACTTGGTTATCCATTTCTTCGCCCCCTTTTTCATGACCTACCTCTCGGACATAAACAAGCCGGCCCATTAGATTTTGGTTGCTGAGTGTCGCAACAGCATTCTGGGCCTGCTCCCTAGTCGCATATTCCACAATTCTGAAAAGAAGGTCAGCAATGTAATAAACCAAAACATACTAGACAACAAAACATGCGTGTTTTATAAACTTACCCGCATCCCTACAGTAACCCGAGGAACAAGGCCCCAACCCGTCAATCCAATGAATTTCCATCAAAAATAGTCGGCACAGATAGGGGGAGGGGAAAGGGGGGATAGGAAAAAAGAGCAGCCCAGCCAGGACTACTTATTGTAGTCGCCCACCTTCGACATTCCGTTCGGAAGTAGTAGGACATCCGCAAAAATGACCTCGCCAGCTATATTTTTTATCAAATGTTAGCGAGAGACCATATCAGACCGCCTTAGTGCCTAAAAGTTTGGCCTTGGTAGCCGTAAGGACAGGATGAAAGAAACTTACCCTGACGCATGAAATCTTTCAAATGGTGCCACTTCACGTCGTATGAGAGGTTACCAACGTAGACCCTGCGGTCCTGCTGGGAGCTGTCGCGAACGTTTGACAACATTTGGTCCCTCGCCGCAGAGCGATCGTCGTGTGAGCGGTGGGGTGCGCTTCCGGTGCCGTAGTTTGCGGTAGGCGGTGCTCCGGGAGGCGGTGCCTGTCCGGCCATGGGCGAACGGGACCGTCTTGAGGCTCGGCGGTAGTCTGCGCTACGGGAGCGGTTGCTACGGGGCGAAAATGATCGTCGATGGCCACCTACAGCACGACCAGGGCTACGAGATCGACCACGGTGGGGCGAGCGAGAACGTTCACGCTGCTTTGCTCCATTAGCTTCACTCCTAGGACCACTTCCATGGTGTTGACATTCTGTTAAAGACAGAATAGATGCAAACCAAAAGGAGGGAAAGAAAGTTTGGGGGGAGGGGGCAAGCGAATGTAATGGAAAACGGTATGCCTGGTGTTTAATTGTGTTTCTCATACGTACCGGTCTGTACGTGTCTCCCGAATCGGCTATATTGCGAGGAGATAGTATTAGCAAAAGCTCCAAATAAGCGAATGATTTAGGTCAGCACCACGAAGGACTGGGCGAGTGCAAATGAGCCAGGGAGGTAAGGTTGTTGAAGATGATTACGGAAAACAGTAGAGGAGAACGGTGAGAGAAGCAGAAGATAGTTATACGGAGATGGAGTGTCAAAGGGACATTATGTGGGTGGGATGTGAAGTGGGATGAGATGCGGGATACGGGAATTTGAAAGAGGGGTGTTCAGAGGGCTGTGGGAGTAGTATGCGTGGATACACGCGGCGCATGTATGCTTGGTGTTCTTCATCGTTAAGCATAGAGAGGCCGTGAGTGGCGATTGAAACATCAGCGTTTACAACATGTTTGTCTTGTCCCTACCGTAAGACAACCATGAAAGGCTGGATGTGATTTGTCTCGATAGCAGCGAGGATAAGACATGTAGCTGTGCTCGCCTCGAGTCTACTTGCTTGGGCAATTGTGGTGCGCACATGGAGTGACGATGAACGACTGCTTTTCACTTAGGGGGGGGGGGGGGGGGGGGGGGGGGGGCCGCGGGGGGGGGGGGGGGGGGGGGGGGGGGCTTTGGAGTGGTGGTGGTATGCGGAGGAGGGGGAGGAGCAGTGGACGTGGTGCAGTCCGAGCTCCAGTT